>PQWD01010161.1:0-24216 GCA_019425675.1 Leucinodes orbonalis | reverse complement strand
ATTAAATTGAAAAACAAAAAATGAGTAGCATTGTACAGTTTAAAATAGGATATACCTGTAAAAATACCTAATAATCAATACCTATAGCCAAAAATAAGACATTTTTATTTGTTTATATTAAATATCAGTCCGTGATCCAACCTTTTGCCGAAAACCTTGATTTTATTTTTTGCCTTAAAGAGGTTACCGCGTCTCATCAACGCGTGCCTGGATCAGAGATTGTCGTGTGCTGAGGACATAACCTATCATAGCGATACTAAGAGCAAGCCGTCGAAGCTTAGTCACTTTGAAGGAATTGTTACCAAGGTTCGTATATATAGCAACCATGTTTGTGATCTGGCGGCTTCCACTATCTCTAAAACTTTACTTACAATATGTTATTACGCCTTTCCTGTACAAAAATTTTGATAGGAAGAAGTACTTGTTCTAAACATTGTCCTTCTGTCGAAATGTATGGAAAAATGGAACTGTCAAATCAGGCGTTATTCAGCGGCTATATTAAACCTATCTGTAAGTTCTGTTTTTTGTTACAAGTGTACAGTACGACGAACTCACCTGATGGATAGTAACACACCGACCGTGACAGAGCGGATGATGGTGACCAACAACTGATAACTATTCTATTAAATATTATCCACGACTCACGCCGAGACAGACAGGTGTTAGGTCCTTTTATACCCGGTACTCTTAGTCACTAGCTTAGACAGTGCCCTCTACCTGAAACACAAAAGTGCATAACAATCATGTTACACGGGACGATATCTGGCACTGCGGTGGTACCTACCTAGTTGACTCAGTATTGAGCCTACCACCTAGTACAAATTTTACTAGCTTTTACTTGACGACCATTTGGTGTTGCGGTTGAGACGTCGACTGCAACACCAAGGTTTTTCAGGCGCTTGCTTGCTTGTTCTGGTTTCGATCCCTGCAGTACAAACATTGTTGTACATGAACTTGTCTATTTGTAATGGTCTGGGTGTTTTCTATGTATAATATGTATGTATTTACAAAAAAAAAATGTATACAAGTATGTTTATCCGTTGTTTAGTACCCATAATACAGGCTTCACCAAGATGGCGCTGTGTGAATGTCAGTGGATATTTATTATTATTATTTATTATGTGCTGTAACATTGTAGTGTTTCGTTCGCATGGAGCTCTGGAGTTCTCACCACCACTCCTGCAGCCACGCGCCAGCGCTGGACCAGTACCCCAATGCGGTGAAGGTGATGACGGCTTCTGGCTTCGTTTGCCATTGCCGCATGATCTGGAGGTTGCCTTTTGCGAGGTGAGTTTTAATGTATTTTCTGTAATCCACTTAATTTAATTTTAGGTTTGAGTTGGTTTTTGTATTCATTTTCATCTTCTAACGAAGAGTGCACAATAGCCGGTTTGGACTCTGTTAGAAGGGCAGATTAAAAGAGGTAGTTTGTTTAGATTTGCACAGCAGTTTAACTATTTTATTTTATTAATGTTGATTTATGTGTTAGTTTTCGCTTCCATTGCACAGCTTATAAATTAAAATAGCATGCTTTGGTATGAACCGCAGTTTAATTATTTTTTTTATTTATTCGTATTGCCTTTATGAGTTCGTTTTGCGCTTCTATTTGCATAGCAGTTTAAATCTAATATTTTTTTTCATGGAAAAAACCGTGGATTTGTTTAGTTTTGCTAATACAGTTTTATAATTCTTCCATATATGTTTTTGCTCAGCTAGTTTCTCAGTTTTGGCTGGGTAACTAACTATCAGCTCAAGTCCCTCTGTGATTTGAAAGGCACGTTGAGCTGTTAGTCCTGGCTACAGTACTAGTGGTCGTTAACACCTACCTACTTACGTCGCGAACTCTACATAGCTATGCCTGCATTGAGGCTTTATAAGCTGATGATGATTTATCTTGTAGCTGATGATGATGATTTGTATGTATCTGAAAAGAATTTTTTTGCAGGCACGTCGCCTTCACGGGCACAAAGTACATGCGTCGGTACGTGGTCGATAGGGTGTACAGGGAGAAACAGGTCCCTGGTTTCCATCCTAAGGAGATAGTGGAGTGTGCTTTTGACATTGTCATACCAAGAACTGGTGAGTAACTAAATTTAACCCTTTGGATGCCAATGAAAACTTTAGTAGTCGGAAACAATAGATTTTCTATTGTGTTTGGATACCTGGCGTTCAATAGGTTATATGACTAATCAAATCAGCTACCTTTTTAAAAATCTTTCGAACAACTCATTTCCATACATATGCTATGGCATTACAATACTATGGCGTTATGGTGTCAGATTTATCAAGTGTCACATTTGTAATAATTTATAAAAAAATGTTTCAATAAAAAAGAGCGTACACTCGTTTAATGGGTCGCCAACTTGGATCAACAATAAACTTATTAGACGAAGTTAGACTTAATCACGAAGAAACGTCAACCATAAAATGTCCGAGCCTCATGACACATACGTATAGTTATTATCTCTCTTCACTTCAACCTTTGCAGTCCACTGCTGGACATAGGTCTCCCCATTTTTTGCCAGACATCCCGGTCCTCCGCTAACTGGGGGCCGATTTTGGTTGGCGCTGCACATGGGGGGTTAATGCCCGTAGTCACCACGCTGGGCAGGCGGGTTGGTGACCGCAGTGTTAACCAGTACGCAGGATGGCGCTGCTGCCCACCATCCGGTATAAAATCCCTTAGTCGGCTCCTACGACACCCTCGGGAGGAGTAGGGTGTATATCACAAATTTCCCAATACAGGAGATGGGGCGAGCCGCGTTTAAAGTGCGACAAATGTAAGCTCAACGAGCATACACTGGCAGCCAGTTTACGCTCTGTGAGACGAGTCAAGACGCACGAATATTAGAAAAAATTAACGTTTTTTTTCCAAAATGTCATCCTGTGCAATGTAACATGCCATCATCGCAAGGAATCAGTAAATTTACCAAGTAATAGAATAACTTTTCACAGGTAAGAACCGAAAAGAAATTGCGACACTGGGACTGCCTATAAACTTGGCGGCTTGTCAAGTCTAATTGTATATTCGGATGTCTGTGTATATAGTTATTATATTTAGAACGTAAAATTATTCATTTGAATTTTGACCTGAACGCGTCACACTATGATGAAAATGAATGAAAATTCTGCCCAATTGACGAATGATGGGAAGAATTTTGCCGTGGACACATGTTTCATCATCAGCTCATTAAACGTCCCCATCGAGGGGCACGAACCTACCCGTATAGGGTGATTAGGCCTAAGTCGTCCACGCGGGCCCAGTGCGGATTGGACGACTTTATGCACAAACTTTGAATTTCCTTGCAGGTGTGCGCAGGTATCCTAACGATGGTTTGAATCCATTAAAACGTAAATGCTACTGTTAACTCAAAGTCTAGAAACAGAGTGAATATAGCTTTAATTTCAAATCATCATCATCATCCCATTAAACGTCCCCACGAGGCCCAGTGCATATTGCCTAAGTTCACTCACAATCTTTGAATCTCTTTGCAGGTGTGCGCAGGTTTCCTTACGATGTTTTCCTTCACCGTAAGAGCGTCGGTTACCGTACATATATTTTCGAAAATACTGAAACACATTGGTACGTGGCGGGATTTGAACCTCAACCCTCCGGGTAGGAGTGACAGCCCACACCATTGAGCCACCGACCCTCTCGCTTTATTGTTTATCTGAGATAAACACACGTTAATTCGTTGCTCTGTTTTGCCGTGAAAACGGATTAGAACACACACAGACACGTTCATTTATATGTATGAATGTATTGTAGATTCCCTATGGTCCGACGCGGAGTTGCTAGTTGTGGCCAGTCGAGCTGCTATTGAGGGCTCACTCAAGGTGACCCTACAATTGAACCACACGGAATTACTTCGCACGCTACTTTTGTCTTGCGGTGTGCCTTCGGACAAGCATACGGACATGTACCCAGTACTTGTAGACGTCAGTTTTGGTGAGTGAATCATTTATTTATTGCATTCCTTTGGATTTAGATGCTTAAACATGAACATTCAGTCACTATTCGCAGAACAAGTAATCAAACATGTACTAGGTTAACTACACCTCCACGCAAAAAGACCTTTTAGACGCACACACGCACAAACTAAAAAACTTGTATATAAGTCTAGTAATATAAGTCTAGTTGTAAGATATTTGATAGAATATATATACTCACAAATCCGCACTGAGTCCCAAACCCAATCTCCCCATAGCTATGCTGTGCGGGAAGGCCTGTGCCCTGCAGTGGGCCGTTATAGGCTGAAGATTATGATATCTCTCTTTAACCTATCGCAGCGCACTGCTGATCATAGGTATCTCCCATTCTGCGTCATATATCCCGATCCTCCGCTTTTCTCATCTAGCCTGCGTCCTACGCTACGCTTGCCAAGATGTGGTCTCCTCTCCAGAATTCGTCTGCTTCAAAGGCCATAGGTTCTGCAACATGACCAGCCCACTGCCACTTCAGCTAACGTGATGATACGTCATTTATGATACGAAGTGAACAGGACGGTCAGGATGCTCACCCGATGGTAAGTGATACGCTTGCCCATGACAGAGCGTCCGAGACAACAGATGTTAGGTCTTTTATACCCGGTAATTCAGCTTCAGTGCCCTCATCCGGAAACGCAAAAGTGCATAGCACTCTTATTTCACGGGACAATTTTTGCACTGCGGTGTTACCTGCCTAGACGACTCAGTATCGAGTCTACCATCTAGTAAATGTTAAAATTAGATCTGTTATGTAAGGATCAGCCAAACTAGCAAATATAAATTACACGTTTGTATAAATTTGCTTTCATCCAGGGCGTATAACAAGTCTTCAATTGCAAACGCATCTCACCTCGCTCTGCGTGTCCAACCGGGACATGTCTAACTTACTTCGGCTAATGGAGGCTGATGTCGCAGTGCACGAGGTCAAGGAACTGGTGACGGCGCTGGTGAAGCAGGCCAAGTGGGCGAAGATTGTCAGTCAGGCTGTGCACGAGCTGGAGGCTATATATAGAAACGCTATGCCTTTGGGTTGTGAGGTAGGTGTTATAAGTTTGGTTGAGATAATATTGAAGTGCGTCCGTGGGTCAATAGTCTCTGTATTTAATTTTATCGCTAGATGATCGTTAAGTTGTTGGTTTGAATCCATTAAAACGTAAATGCTACTGTTAACGCAAAGTCTAGAAACAGAGTGAATATGGCTTTAATTTCAAATCATCATCATCCCATTAAACGTCCCCACCGAGGGGCCCAGTGCATAATTCCCAGTAACTCACATATCTTTGCAGATGTGCGCAGGTTTCCTTACGATGTTTTCCCTTACCGGAAAACGTCGATAATGTATATATAATTTCTAAAACACATTGGTACGTGGCGAGATTTGAACCTGCCTGCTCTCCAGAATTTCAAATATTTTTATAGAATTCGGTCTACAGAGAATTATGTGGTGCAGCATATATGGAAGAATTACTTATGAAAAATACAAGGTTGTCTGTTTGGGTACCTAATTTACCATTTTCACCCGCACACATCAGTTTTGCTTTCAATTTACTTGTGTTTTAAGCTGAAGGACATCGCAGTATATTGAGACTTGACATTTTAAGTTATGTATTAAGCGAAATGTTTTGTCGCCAGTGCCCGATGACGGTAGCGCCGTTTCTAGCGTACAACGCACCCAGCACAGCGGCGTTTTCTGGCAAATGTCTGTGGTGCGCGAGAGTGAATATAAGACTGTGGCCAAACATCGTTCGGGAGACATCATTGCGGCTGGCGGCAGGTATATTTCATATTTGTAAAAAATATACGTATAAGTTATTGGCTAAATTTATACTCCTTTCTGCAACGCATACGACAAACTATACAACTTTCTATGAGGGCTATATTGCTCGCGACTTTCAAAAAGTATAAAATGTGCTCAATACATGTGATAGTATGTCACCACGATAACTGGAAATTCACCAAAATGTCGAGAAAAATAAACATTATCTCTCCCTCACTCTCTCTTAACGCGATCCATTGCTGGACATAGGTTTTCCACATTCGACGTCAATTACCGGTAACATGATTTAAAAAAAATTTCATTAAAAACACGTATGGGGAAGACGAAATCTGGAGTGAAAACCACGTCTTGGCAAGCGTATAGGACGCCCTCTGGCCGATAGATCGACGATTTGCGAAAGGTCGCTGGCGAGATGAGGGGAGATCTGGCACAAAATGGGGGAGTCCTGTGTCCAGCATTGGACTGCGATAGGCTACTGTGGAGCGCGAGGAAGATAATAATGCTTTCTTTTCGACGTTTCGATAACTTTCATTTCCGATGGTCACGGGTTGAAACATACGTTTTGAGCACTGTTTTCATACTTCTCAAAAATCACGAGCGATACTGCCAATGATTTCTCAATTAATAGAGTACTGCGAGTAATTGCGATACACATATGTGTATCGCAGTAGTAAGTCCATGAACCAGACATCATAGCCGAGATATTTGCGAAATATTTACTACTAACCGTTGTCGTACGAACGCTGGTAGCCGATCGCCACTCTATCGCTTAGTACACTCTTACAATACTCATTTTAATACAATTGATATTATGGCCACGAGACCAAGTACCTATAAAAATCTATTGAAGCACTGCGCAGCAGTTGAATGTTTTAGAACTCACCTCTTTTTTCAAAGTTTAAGTTTTAATTTATTAAGTGTAATGTAATCTTAAAAAATGTATCATTTCCTTGTTTGCAAAACAATGCTCACTGTTTGTGTATCTGCACTCATGTGTTTTATGTGAACTACTTTGTTAATAAAATGTTCCTACTATTATGTAACGAATTTCTCAGTATTATGTCATCATTTCATTTTGTGTAGAATCACTGTGTCTTAAGTAGTTGTTGCCACTCTTTATTCACTATGTATTTATTAATCTGTGGTAATTGATGCTGGTGTAGAAATAGCACTTTTGTCATGTTATTTGCAAGCAAATATTTTTCTACATTGTTTTTTTACCCAAAAAAAAAAAAGTCTAAATTAACAAATTTTTTTTATAAAAACATGACGTATCACACTCATTGAAGGTTTCGATTTTAGTTGTCACTAACATTCCTTTATAACAGATACGACGCATTGGTTGAAGATTTCTGGAAGGTGGCTCGTACGGAGAAAGATACAGAGAATGCACAGTTGAAGAGCACTTGTGTCGGCTTCTCGATGTCGTTAGAGAGGATGGCGGCCATCTTGAAGAAATTGGGACCAGAGTTACCGATCGTTGAGAATAGTGCAGAGGTAATTTTCCTAAATTTTTCTTCTCTTTCAAATGTATTGTTTCTGAATAATATCGGCTGGTATTTATATTGTTTTAATTTATTTTTGGATTTTATAATTTGAACTACACTAAAAATAAACTTTTTTATACAAAACAATATGGTCTCTGTATCTGAAATATTATATTCTAGACTCCGTTCGTTTTTGTTACTTGATGCGGTGAAATTGATGAATAAAACTCGTTTTTTTATTTTAAAAAAGCGCCATTTATTTGTACCTTCATATTTTTTCCCGTCGTTTCGTTGACTATGCAGTTATCGTGGTTTCTGGAAGATGAGTTTTAAATTTAACGGGTTTTAAACCTTGTGTTTTATTCAAAGTGTACGAGTAGCGTGTAGTGTGTTTAGACAACCTCCCTCACACATAGGTATAAGGTAGTATATAAGCGTTGTTGTTTGACGACCCATTCGATGTAGCGGTTGAGACGTCGGCTGCTACACCAAGGGTTCCGGGTTCGATCCCCGGGCAGTGCAAATATTTATGTGAATGAACATATCTGTTTCTACTTGTCTGGGTGTTTTCTATGTATAATATGTAAGTATTTACAAAAAAAATATGTATGTTTATCCGTTGTGTAGTACCCATAATACAGGCTTCACGCTTAACTTGGGGCTAGATGGCGCTGTGTGAATGTCAGTGGATATTGATTAGTATTTATTTATTCCCAGAGTACCCTGGTATGCGTATGTGTATGGGGTACAGTGGGTAGCGGTCGGGACGGTCAGGCCGCCGCCAGACGGGCCGGTCTGGCCCGGGAGCTGTGGGCCAGCGGGGCCCGCGCGTGCGCCTGGCCTTTATCCGGCGCTGATGCCCACGAGTGGACTAAAGCTGGGATAGTGCTGGTGCAGGACGACGCGAGCGTACGTGTCGGCTGCTGGGGCAGCGATCGGTGAGTTGTATAATACACAAATAACTAACAGACATATAGAATGGTCAATGTTGTAAATAATAATAATCAATATCTGTATCTATCTATTCCACCAACGCAGTCCACTGCTGGACATAAGTCCCCCCCCACATGTTACGCCAGATATCCCGGTCCTCCGCTTTTCTCATCCAGGCTTCACCAGCGACCTTTCGCAAGTCGTCGGTCATTCGGGCCGGATGGCGTCCTACGCTACGCTTGCCAAGACGCGGTCTCCACTCCAGAACTCGTCTGCTCCGACGGCCATCGGTTCTGCGACATACGTGACTGCCACTCCAACTTGCTGATCCGGCGGGCTATGGCGGTAACTTTAGTTCTCTTACGGATTAAAACTTTCCTGATCTTATCCCTAAGTGAGAATCCGAGCATAGCTCGCTCCATTGCGCGATGAGTGACTTTGAACTTGTGAACCAAATATTATTATACTAATTCAATATATAATCTCTACTATTCTTGCTATATACTATGTTAGCATATTTTTTTGTTTCAGAGTACGAGAACACAAGGTTCCTTATATAGACGTAATCGATTTTGTCAAGCAAAAACTAAACCCTGATATCCCCAGAACTCCTGAAGGTAAGCTCTTTTTCTTTCGCTCTCTTCAAAATATCACAGTCCACTGGTAGGCACAGGTCTCACTCATTTTCCGCCAGATATCCTGGTCATTCGCTGTTGGATGCCGGATTCCTCATTCAGCGACCTTCACTTCTTAGGGGTTTTCTTTATTATTAAATATGTATTCCAAAATCAATATAACAAGAGTAACCATAGCTTTAAAGCTATGCCTTTGTGTAGATTTCCGTATAGCCACTGGTAATGCATTTCATGCATATGGACATTGAAAATTTATTAAAGAAGTGGCATGCGCATAGGACTGAGGCTTCTTCAAATAACTCCCAACAATCAAGCAACATCCTGATGGTTTCATTTTGTGGTTGACCGTCCTACGATGAGCTTGCCGGTTTTTTAGGATCACTGCTTTTGTAGGCCAAACGACTAAGTGAGATGTTTATTGGAACTAAGCTCATATTAATTTATATGAGGTTAGTTCTGATGTTATAAATATTGTCGAGTACCTTTACTTACACATGTTTAAAGCTAGAATAAGAAAACACCTTTCTAAAAAAGGGTACTATACTATTGACGAATATTTATGTGATAAAAATCCATGGTCTTAAACTGCTCAGCTGCTTCAGTGTTTGTAAAATATCTGTACATTAAAATCATTGTTTAAAAAAGGCTGTACTGTTGAGTTTTCTTGGGTGCTTCTTTCTCAACAATCCAAAACGCCGAAGCGCTTTTTTCCAAGTATCAAAATTCATTATTGTGCTTTACTTTGGTATTTTAAATGTATTTTTTATTGTATTTTTTGTATTCTTTTTGACGTTCATAAGTGCTTTTTGTAAGACTAATCTTAATAAATGAATTCTGAATTTGAATTTTGATATAACTATATAAATAATGAAACCAGTGGTCTGTTTGTTAAAAAATATTTAGAAATCAGAACCTATGACCGTTTCTTTTCTCAATCAGTTATTTATTACAATTGTTTGCTGATGATGATTGATTTCTTATTGTTAACCGTTTACTAACGTTTATCATCAGAAACAATTGATTTTTCTATTATGTCTGGAATTCTGGTGATATAAGGTTAATAAGTATATCAAATGAGTTGGTGAAAATTTTTCTAGGCGGCAACCGACTATAAGTTGGAATGAGAGTGAAAAGTCAAACGCCGAATATTCGGTCACGTTCATCACGGCCAGTGAACGAATGACCAAAAATGCGAAGAGGCACTGCGAAAATCAGGTATCATGTTGATTTTACATAGATCTTTTTATTCATACTTTCCCTTTGCTTTTCGAGAAAGCATGTACTCTGCAGTGGACCGTTAGGCTGATGATCATCATCAGCTTCTATTGTATTTTAAGTTACCGCTAACATACAATGAAATAATATCTTATAAAAATATGTACTGCTAACGATATCGAATGGTTTCTCTACCTTCTATGTACAAAACTAGACTCATAACTCTGTATAAATGATGATACGCCCCTCCCTTTCTCCTCGGTGGATTGCACTTTTGATTGATGATGTCAAATTCAAGCAAATATTGCAATGGTACCAACAATCGGATTACGGACTGAGAAATATCTTTCGAGTCCTCCGTGCTTAGGAAGGTACGCTAAACCATTTATATATTTTTTTATGTTACGAAGTGAACAGAACCGTCACCTGGTGGTAAGTGATACGCCGATAATAGAGTGGCATTGAAGGAGACCAACAACTGATAAATAGTTATTATTCTCCAACAATGCCGCTCTGCGCCCGTCACCCGAGGCAACAAATGTTAGGTCACTTATAACTGGGAATTTCACTAGTTACAATACCTCGAACCAAAAGTGCATAGCACTCTGATTTAACCTACAGATCTCGCTAAACTTTTTGGCCGCTCTGAACTCCGCACAAGACAATGCGCCGTTTACAAAATTCTGTTTGAACTTGACTATACCTGCGCAGTGAGCACTTTGACTATATTCAGAGCGACCATAAAGTTTGGCGAGATATATAGTCGACTCAGTATCGAGTCTTCACTAAGTCCTAAATGTTTGAATTCTCTTCAGATCAACACCCAACTGATTTCGATTCTCACGCGTTTGGGGCTTCAACCAATACTAGGGCGGGTTCGAGCGCACGTGTTAGCATTGGCGTGCGATGCGACTGTCGTTAGAGAGCTAGCGGCTCAGACAAGGGATGACTTGCCGGCTTCAGCCAAACATCTGCTTAACAGGTATTTTATACTATGACAGTATTTAAACATAAAAAATTACAAATAAAAACTAACATATGTGTAACGAAACTTATGTGTAACAGCGTCGGTGGCTCATTGGTGTGGAACTTACCTTTCGTTTTGGAGGATGCAGGAGCAAGTCGCGTGCCAATGTCTTTTTGAATTTTCGAATTATTAGCACGTTTATCCGACGCTCTTATGGTGAAGGAAAACATCGTGTGGAAACCTGTGCACGCCTACGAAGAAATTCAAAGGTAGTGCGTGAAGCAGGCAATCCGCACTGGGATAGCGTGGACGACTAAGGCCTATACACCCTTACAGGTAGGCTAATGCCCCGCCGTTATAATGAGCTGATGATGAACATTTTCATTAAAACAATTGTATTTGATTTTGAAACAACTGAGGTTACAACTCCTGACCCGCTTACATCATTTTACATGAATAGTGGGAAATCTGAAAATATATTAGTTATATTATAACCTTAGAGCTACCAGGATGTTCATAAAGAATTTTCGATCAGACTTAAGTTCTATTGGCTCGTGAAACTGAAAGTTGAGTTAGTATTGAGAAAGAGAACACAAAGTAGAATTAATGCTTTGGAGAAATAAATAACTATGAAGTATGATCGACGCGATGTCTGTCTAAAAGCTTAATATAACCTTCATATTTCAGCTTCCCGAAACGCCAGAATATTCTAGAAGAAGCCCTCAACGAGCTGGCGAATATATCAAAACAAACGAATCAGAGCCGGTCGACCGACGAAGTGCACATCACTGCCACATACTCAATACCAGACTCGGTCTGTAGACTGATTTATTAACTGATCTGTAGATTAGTGATAGTCTTTGTACAGTAGATTGGCAATAGGTCAAAGAATAGACGTGTTATAGGCCATCCTCTAACAAGATTTAGTTTAACAAATAGACGTCTTATACTTAGGCCATCCTCTAACATTACCATTAGCAATATTTGTACATGAAATCCTTTAGTTTGAAGTTTATTATTTTGGACAATATGTAACACGACTGTACCCAATATAAATTGTAGTCTATAATTGTAGTACAATTGTACCTTAAGGATAAAGTGACTACAAAGAAGTTTGTACAGTATTTTAAGTGCTCCATCCATTATAGTTATAAAATTTAAAAAAATATACATTTTTCTCACCACGAAAGTCATGATGATAATTGATCAACCCATTGAACGCCGGGAATCCAGACACAGAAAATCTATTGTGTCTGGCGCCTTAACGCGTCATTGGCCGTCAAAGGGTTAATGAAAATTGTTAGGTGTATTTAGTCGATCGTGGAGGTTGCTTGTGTTGCCAGGTCCGATTTGTTTTAAATCGCTACATGAAGTTAAAAAAATCGGGATTTAATATTGCAGATCGGGACAGTAAACAAAAATTTTTAATGTGACGCTGATAGTCAATTTAAATTTTACATAAATGTGACAGTTTTATGAAAAACTTTTTATTTTTTTAATGAATCTGGGCATTAGCATCCCGACCGACAAAGGTAAATCGGGAAGTGTAAACAGTCCCCTGAAAATCGGGACGTCCGGCGCTAATCGTGACGCCTGGCAATACTTACTGTTGCCCGTGTGCTTGCTTGCTTCTGTTCTAATGCTTCTAGGTTCACTTTTGTACTATAAGGGATATGATCATTCATAAATAAGAACAATATTTACTAAACTTCTTATAAGGCTAACGGAACAATGTAATTGTTTGGTAACTAGAATTTATCAAGTGCCATATAAATGTTAGTGTTCAAACAGTCTTCTGTAGAGTGATGTTATATTTATATTGAGCGATCAATATAAAATACAATATAAAACTCAATTTCAGTAAATGTTTACCTGTTATATTTTTAATAACTTTGTGAAAATCATGGCCGATATCAGATGCTACTAAGATCGACTAAGGTTCCACTGGTTTGGTAGTAGAAGGTTTCATGTAAAATAACAGTTAAAAAATTGATAAAAACATGAAAGGGCTTGTGTTTTACATTGTTCGTTTTTACTCGGTGGCCTACTTCAATAACTAAAAAAACCTCATTACCTTAAACTGATATGGATTTCTTCGGATTTGTATAGAATGGTTAAATTTAATTGTTAATACTGTGTACAAATTATTGTCATTAAGATTCATTAGAACAGTATTAAGGAATGTTAACCAAATACAAGTCGAATATATTTAGCAATTATGGTAATAAATATGTGTAGTTATAATTTTCGTACACGTCTGTACTTTCTATTGATAATTTGTGAATATTTTTGTATGAATGTGAATTGTAATAAATAAATTTTAATATGCAATGGCTTATTTATTCAATGTTAATGAATCAACGACCTATTTAAATAAAAAAAAATATATTAGAAACCTTGATATCATTTTCGGGGGGTACAATGAAAAAAAAATTTTTGAGTTTTAGTTCAATGTATGGGGAACCCCAAAATATATTAATTTTTTTTCAAGTTTCTTGTCAAAACCTAATAGCGGTTCACAGAATACTTATACTTACAAAGTTTGAATAGTGTAGTGTTTATAGTTTCGGACAAAAAAGGGTGTGACATACGGACGGACAGACATACAGACATGACGAATCTATAAGGGTTTCGTTTTTTCCATTTGGCTTCGGAACCCTAAAAATAAGCAAAACTTTAAGATAACGTGACTAAAATGATAGATTTTTATTTTTCGAAGTAATGTTATTAAAGTTTTTGTTAAAGTATATCTTAGTTATTAAAATATCCAGTTCTTTGTTATTTTTATTATCAAATATTTACATGAAAAATATGATATACAAAAGTATTAAAACAGTGACGTGTGGTTGGTTATCCAGAAATGGCATTTTTATAGTATTTTATTATGTTCTTTGTCACTACATAAATTATGTTTAATTTGTTGACACTCATTATATTATCAATGTTTACTATGTTTATAGTTATTGTTCCGAGGTTTATACTTTTGAACTTGCAATACTGATAACCTTATGACACTGGCATATATTGTAAACAAGTACAGTTGCTACCTGTATTTTTATTAATTTTGTTCTTAATTGAAATAAAATTGCTTTGTGTAATGCAAAGTCAAAGTTATTGTTTGATTTGTTAAGAAATCAACGTCACTCGCAGTTAAGTCTAAAGGGATTAATTAAAAAAGCTCACTAGTTTTTTAATTATTTATATTAGAAACACAAGGACAATACATTTTTTTCTACCATTCGGTCACTTTCGGTTTTGGTACATTAATTTCTAGCAAACCAAGCATAAAACCGTCGTCGTCGTTGAGCGTCGGTGGCTCAATGGTGTGGACTGTCGCCTTCCTACCGAGAGGGCTGAGGTTCAAATCCCTACACGTACCAATGTGTTTTCGAATTTTCGGAAATATATGTACGTTATCCGACGCTCTTACGGTGAAGGAAAACGTGAGGAAACCTTCATGCACACCTGCGAAGAGATTCGAAGCTTGTGTGTGAAGTCGTCCAATCCGCACTTGGCCCGCGTGGACGACTATGGCCTAATCACCCTATACGTGCCCCTCGGTGGGGACGTTTAATGAGCTGATGATGATGATGATGATGAAGCATAAAACCATTGGGCGCGACATACGAGATGTTAAAATTGTGTCTCATAATTTTTTCCAAGTTATTTTATATCGCTCTAGCTATAAGGCCGCGTTGGAACCTTGTCCTGATAACGAAGAAAACAATAGAAACATATTCAATTTATTGCAATAGATCGGAAGTTACGCGTAGGTATACTTACGCTTCCTACATTTTACCTACACGTTTAAGAGATTCATTTCTATGAAGATAAATTCTAACCATACAAATAGGAGTGAATACGCTTTTTCTGAGCAAGCTCGCTCCACCTTAGAGCACGTCTCTTCAACTAGCAAAGTCTGTGCTCAAGAGCAAGCCAATCGTAATTAAAAAACGGCTTACAATTATGGCGATAAATATTTCATCTTCAAAACAACAATACTTCGAAATTATTATTTTTTCAGTTTCTTCGGCCTTCTCCACTTTTATTCACAATTTCGAATACCATTATTATGGAATTATTTTCACGAAAATACATAATTGTACCGCATAAAGTAGTACTTGTTTCGCATTCAGCCTGAATCTGTTCGAATCAATTCCATGAACTTCTTCCTCATAATGTATACGCAACGTCGTTGTATGAAGCTCGCCCGCCCGACACTAAAGGCGTGAACGACATATGAACGGGTGGTACTGAAGGCATGAGCTCCATGTTCACGTCAAAGGCTCGACACTTCGGAGCCGTGACCACGATGCAGGCGATGATGGATAGGAACATAGCCATTATGGCCCAGAACATAAGGACTAGGCAGAATCGTGCTCGACGCCATGACGTCTCGTTGCGCGCGTCTAATACTTCTTCGTGGTTCAGAGGCCTGGAAATATTTGTTATATTAAAGAATAAAGATTTTTTGGGAACCATGCCCTCACTAGAGCGTCATTCCCAAAAAAACGGGTTTTATAAATTTATTTCCTACAACAATAGGTTCAAATAAACTATTTGAACCTATTGTTATTAACCATTGAACTCAATGGTTTGCTCTTTGGTGTGTATTTCTATCATGTTCTATGAAATGAAATGAAAAGCTTCATACTTAGTACCTACAATAACCAAGCAATTGGTTTACTTTTAATAAAATTCAGGTCACACATCAAGTCTGCAACTGGACTTGAGGCCAATTCCAGTTTTGTTTTATTGAAGTTGTATTTACGTTTGGCCTTAGTCACGACTGGTGGTAAGCGATGATTATGCTGAAATTATCTATCTATAGTCTTGATAACACCAAAATTGTAAGTCTCAGAAACCGGGAGGGCGTTCATTTGCGGTACGAACAAAGATGCAGTAACAGGGATGTTGATCACATAAGGGTGGAGGCTAGTGGCCAGTGATAAAAGTAGAGGGTGGTATCAAAGAAAAAAGCTATAAAATATTGAAAGAGACTGACTGTACGCTGGTGCTACAAACCCTGGTGTTTCTTCAAAGATGGGATTCAGATCGTAAAGGCCCAATTGATCTACCACGGTAGCCCAGTGAATAACTATGCACAATGTTCTTTAATCGACTGGATGCCCTGCCAGCAGGTGATATTGGCTTAGGATAGGATTTTGCTACTATTTGTAAGCCAACAGGCCGATCGCGTTATTTTAAAACGAAACGATTCGATTATAATATGGGCGTAGTTACAATAACCTTCCGATTCTATAATAATTGACATTCTCGATATTCGGTTTTGCCATAATATTATAGTTAAATTTCGACTGAACTAAGCTGCCAAATGATTAGCGCGGCATGAAATTGACCAAAAACTTGTAATTACGTTATAGCTGTCAAAATTTAGCAGCGCGATCGGCCTGCAGCTGCAACGGGACGACCGTTTAGGCTGGTTCATTAAATAATTACCTACTCTAGAAAATTATAAAATGTTTGAACACTGTACCTGTGCCTCCTTGGTCTAATTTCCGAGTGATGCCCCAACAAAGGCTGTCGTTCTGCGTCCATAACTGCACTTAATTAAAACAACAAACACGTCTTCACCAGCCGGCTTCCGTCCAACGACCTGCGATAAGTTTATAATAGAACGCCGTAATGAATTTATTACACTACAATTAGATACAATACATTACAGATAAGGGTCAGCAGTAAACGAGGTGTTTTGCTTGGCGGAACTTGTTGACTAAACGTTTTTTTGCTTCTATCTCAGTTAGCATAAGTCGATTTTTAATAAGTTAAATAAAATAGTACAGTATATAATATGTTCTATGAAAGAGGTTGGTTTCCGCACTTAGTCCGTGCAGTAGACCATTGTGAGTGAGCCATGGCAGCCTACTGGTCACTCCAGCCAGCCCACCTGCCTTTAAAAGCAGATTAATCTGCCCGGTCTTCTCAGTGCGTCCACAAGTGTTACCCGGTAAGGTACGGTGACCCAATAGTTTTCTTGCGGATCTGGGTTACGCCTGTGCATCTAAAGAGTACATGCGCCACAGTTTTCTTCTCCATGCACGCTCTGCACAGAGGACTGTCTGTGACACCTAATGTGGAAATATTTGTTTAGTGAGCTGTGTACAGTGATGGTCCCCATCACGTCTCAGATTATATATGTCCATGCGTAAAAGACGCCTAGACAGTTACCACCACCGGTACCTATTCGGACTAAGCGTTTCGCATCTACTTGCATTGTGCGTACTGTTACAATTGAATGGAATGATCTGCCTGCGTCTGTTTTCGACCTAGTCCAACCGTTTGGCATTCAAAAAACGAATAAATAGGTTTTTTCTGGGCAAGGTTGTTCCATCTTAGAGCACGTCTCATCCACCAGGATAGCATGTGTTTAAGAGAAAGCCCATCATGATTAAAAAATAAAGTATTTCTAACAGAGATAAGTACACGTGAAACTGTATATAAATTAAAACTTATGATCGAAATAAGTATAGGTATAATAAAACCCTGCAACTGCTTCTCATCAAATAACTGATTTACACTTAACTCAGAAATTTATTTACGCAACCCCGGTTCGGACAAGCGTTGTTTATAAAAGTTGTCCGACTGCATACTGAATTTCAAATTTGTTTTACGCCGGACTCCACAGCATTAATCTACTCAATAGTCAAAGTTTGACTAGCGTAGGACAGTCTGTAATGGCGGTTAGGTTGGAATTTTTATAGGTAGGCAAAGACGATTCTCCTGATGGTAATTGATGTCACTATCCATGAAAAACCAACTCTGAAAGAGCTACAAGTGTGTTGCTAAACTTAAATATAGAAATGGGAATGGGAAATTTCGGGTAAGAGGTGGACTCCTACTCGTAGGTGGTAGACTCGGTACTGAGTCGTCTAGGTAGATACCATCACAGTGCCTAATATCATCCCGTAAAATAGGAGTGTTATACACACTTATGTTTGGAATGAGGCACTGTAGCTATTAAAATTACCACGCATAAGAGACGTTTACGAAAAATAATGACTAGATACCTACTGTTATTAATTTCTTTCTATAGTGCATCTGTGGTAGAGCGTCGGTGGCTCAATGGTGCGGACTGTGGCCTTCCTACCAGGAGGGCTGAGGTTCGAATCCCGACACGTAACAATGTGTTTTCGATTTTTCGAAAATATATGTACGTTATCCGACGCTCTTACAGTGAAGGAAAACATCGTGAGGAAACCTTCATGCACACCTGCGAAGAGATTCGAAGGTTGTGTGTGAAGTCGTCCAATCCGCACTGGGCCCGCGTGGACGACTAAGGCCTAATCATCCCATACGGGTAGGCTCGTGCCCCTCGGTGGGGACGTTTAATCACATAAAGATTAGGTTCCTGCGTAATAATATATGTCAGTAACCAACACTTTTGATTTAGGTACATTTTGATTTTCGTTAAGGTACTACAAAAATCACACAGCTGTTTAGGTATTTACATACATAGATTGTAGTTTTAGGAATATTCTTTCTAGTTTTATTTGCCTTTTTATAATAATTTCTTTAACGATTTGTTTCCATGAATTGTGTTGTAGCCAGTAAATGTTTCTTGTTACTTAGTGGTGTGTCCATGTTCATCGATAACTATAGAATTTAATGCCACTGACAGCAAAGCGATTGATTCCTACCACGTTATTTGTACTTAAACTTTAATGAATAGTTTCCGAACCTGTGTACAAAGTATTATGTCGAGCAATACCAAGTGCCAAGTTGCACCATTTGAAAACAAGAACTAAATAACAACACATAACATACAACTTCGAGGAAGCGAGCGCTAGGTTGTGTAGGCGACGCGACATTTGTAAAGTTGCTCAGTCGGTTCGTGGACTCGAACGTTACATTTCTGTTAAGGGTGCTAGCGTTGACATAGCATTTAAAGTTATATGAACTTTCAGTGATTTTTGCTGACTTCTTGATGTTCTACGTAACCTGGTTATTAGTAATATGGTAGGTAACATTTTTTTTATTTTCTATAGTTAGACATTTGACCGCCATCTTACCTGATGGTAAGTGATGATGCAGCCGAGGTTGGATCATGACTGCTTTACTTTGACACTAGTCATAGCGTGATCTTACATAGCCTTAAGCTTTTCACAAGGTTCCTTTTAAATTTAATCCGGTAATTCCTAAAATGAATGCGTTCTAGCAAACAAATTTTATAGTCCCTATAACATATATTGAATCCGTTTACACTGACTAAAATATTTGTAAGTAAAGAACTGATTAAAATCCAATTTAATTAACAACATTATAAACATATTAACCTCTTTTATCATAATAATACCTGATTATTAATTGAATAAATAATCGATTAGTTAATGTAGTCATCAAATATTTTTTCTTTGAATTAACCGCATAAACGTACTACAAATGAAATAAGAAATTAAACTCCTATCATATTCATGAACTTTTTCACCAACCAGTCTATTAAGTCCACAGAATTAATAATATTTCTCTAAATTACCGGGTATAAGAGACCTAACATCTATTGTCTCGGGTGATGGGCGCAGAGCGGCATTGATAGAGAATAATAACCGTTTATTAGTTGTTGGTCTCCTTCAATGCCGCTCTGCCATGGTCAGGTGGATCAGTTACCATCAGATTAGCGTCCTGACCGTCTTACCAACCAATCAACGGAATATTTCGCTGCAGTAACCCATCACGCGAGTTCAATGCCAATCGGTGGGTATTAAACCCTTTGATCGCCAGACACAATAGATTTTCTAATGTGGCTGGATTCCGGGCGTTCAATGGGTTAAAAATTTCCTTAGTTCCTTGCGAAGCACAGAGTTACATGATTTAATATGTTTCTGGTCACCCATCCGATGATCGATTAGAAAAGCAATAGATTCACTTGCACAATCGTTGAACGAGCACCATCAAGCACCATCAAGCGGTGATTCGCTTGATGGTGTTCTCTCCAACCTACCGCAGTCCACTGCTGGACATAAGACCCCATTTTGCGGCAGCCTCTACCAGCTACCTTTCGCAAGTCGTCGGTCCATCAAGCCCATTTTACTTTTTATCCGTTTCATTCTTCCTTAACGCCGTACAATGGTATTAATTTAACACCGGCAACCACACTAATAACGAAATATTTGTCCGCAAACCGCAATTATAGCCGGTTATGAGTTTCCAAAGGGACGTACGTTTGTGCACTAATTAGGCCGATTCTTTGTCAAGTTAGCGACTTTCGGCGGCTAATGACTATATTGACCACATTAATTTTGTTTAATCGACTTTGTTAGTTGACACTTTGACCTTGACATTATTTATTTACAAGCTATGCCCGCGGTATTACTCGCGAATAAGATTTGCTCCCGCCTAACACGTAGCCTTGTCTTTATCCAAGGGTAAGGCTAACTTTGAAAATTTACTTCGTAAGGCGCGCCCGACGTGAGCTGTATATCATTACTTTGCGGTAAATCATTACTTTATTTTGTTTAAATAAATAAATGTTAGTAGTTCATTTAAACATAAAAACAGCCCAATCAAAAATCCCTCAAAATCGGTCCAGCTTTAAAATTTGTTATTTTGGTGTAGCAATACACCATATATTATATGTTATGCACATGTAGTAAAAATGGTTATTTGAATATTACAAACAGACACTCTCATTTTATTTACATGTGTATTGTGTTGCCCTGCCGGGAGGGCTGAGGATCAAATTCCGCAACGTAACAATGTTTTTAAATTTTCAAAAAATATATGTATGTTATCGACGTACGGTGAAAGAAAACATCGTGAAGAAACCTGCGCACGCCTGCAAAGAGATTCAAAGGTTGTGCGTGAAGTCGTTCAACCCGCACTGGACCCGTGTCGATGCCCCCCGTGATGACTAACGCCTAATCACCCTATACGGGTAGGCTCGTGCCCCTCGTTGGGGACGTTTAATGAGATGATGATGTTAGTAGAAACATCGTCTCCAGCCTATTTTATGTCTTACTGCTGGGTGGGAATAGTTCATCCCACACAGCATAGCCATAGGGTGGTATTTGTAACAGTTATCCTGCAGCACGATTACAGTAACAGCAAAATCAGCACTAGCTTTGAATTACAGCAATCTGCATAAATCTTATTACGGAGTTTCGTGCCAATTAAATTTGAGCCCAATCATGAATGGGTTTCGCCAGCAAATTGTATGGCTGCTATAAATCTTAATGGTTATTGCGATCGTAATAATGGCGCCGATTACAGTGCACTGAGGGCGTCCGTCATTGCATTGTTTCTATGTCATTCGGATAATTTAATTTTGGGCATGGACGTATAAAAAAATACGGACGAAGTCTCGCTGACATGAAATGTGTCTAAATTCGGCTGGATTTTTGTATGGAAAACTGAGATGAACAAATAACTAACCAGATAAACTATGACGAAAAAATATCAAATAAAAAATGTCCAAGCTGCATGACACATACGTTGACTTATTGTTATATTTCTAACTAAAAAAATTCAATTAAAATTTTGACCTTCACGCGTCATCAAAAGGCTACAAAATCAAAAGCACGAGCATACTACTATGCCACTATGACAAGTAGCGAGCGACGCGATTTTGAATGAAAATTCTGCCCCAACTGACGCTATAGGCACTTTTGCCGTGGACATTTTTAAGTGAGATTATGCTTCTAGATGTTTTATTACGGTGCGTTCCATTGAAATTGCACACGTAAAGCAACTTCCATAGTGGTCGTCTGTTGGTCGAAAAATAGTATCTCGAGTCCCTCCGTGCTTTGAAAGACATTTTATAGGCCGGGGCTGATTATGAAGATGAAATAAGATACAAGTATTTCTAAGAACATATTTATCATCGTCATTTCTATGATTTCCCTTGAGCAACAATGCTTTACTCCACAACCATTGGGATGACTAAAATAGTAATTGAGCTAAATTTGTCAAAACGACTTATTTCCATAATGTTCTATGGCATTTCTAAATTGCGGCGGTACGGTTCAGCGGTAAAATAGACATATAAAAATACGGACGGACGGAAAATGTGTCCCAGAAATTAGCTGCTCTATGCCATTTTGACAAATAATTTTCTGTCATTTTTGGTATATTAATTTTAATTTTTAAACTGGTTACAATTAGAAATCTATAATCAAACTGTTCATTAAACTACTTAAAATAATTCCTGATTCATTTCCATATAAAACTTTTTTTGCCAAATTTTGATTCCCTTTTCATGTTAGCAAGACTTCGTCCGTATTTCTTTATACATTCATGACTTTAACATAAACAATGAAGTATGCGATATTTTCCGTTTTAGTTATAAAAACTATGACACAGCTATAAAAATCAAACCAATGTTTGTTATCTGCAAATCCTACATCATCATCAGCTCATTAAACGTCCCCACCGAGGGGCACGAGCCTACCCGTACAGGGTGATGAGGCCTTAGTCGTCCACTAGGTGGAAGACTCGATACTGAGTCGTCTAGGTAGGTACCACCGCAGTGCCAGATATCATCCCGTGAAACAAGAGTGTTATGCACTTTTGTTTTTCGGGATGAGGGCACTGTAGCTAGTGAAATTACCGGGTATAAGAGACCTAACATCTCTCGGGTGACGGGTGCAGTGCGGCATTGAGGGAGGACAATAACTGTCTATCAGTTCTTGGTCTCCTTTAATGCCGCTCTGTCATGGTCTGGCGTATCACTTACCATCAGGTGAACGTCCAGACCGTCCTGTACACTTATAACATAAAAAAAAAAACGCGGGCCCAGTGCGGATTGGACGACTTCACACACAACCTTCTAATCTCTTCGCAGGCGTGCATGAAGGTTTCCTCACGATATTTTCCTTCACCGTGAGAGCGTCGGATCCTAAGACAATGTTCTCAAAATACATAGTTATAGACGTTTAAGAATAAAACTTACAACGATCTGAATACTAGATTAATGATATTTAAGATAGCAACTTGAGTTGATCAAAGAAACTAGGGCAGATCTAGACTTCAGATTGTCGAAGTTTGTGTATACGTGGGAGCACAACACTCTAGTTAGTTGCTAGTTTCTAGCAAGCTCGAAGCTAAAGGCAATTCATGTGGAATATATTTATATGCTTTAGCATTTAAAAATAAATTTTATGGTGTCATATTTTTCATGTTACCAAATGTACAGGACGGTCAAGACGCTCACCTGATGGTAAGTGATACGCCTGACCATGACAGAGTGATCTTGATGGAGACCAACAACTGATAGACTGACTGATTAATAATTATTTGTGATTGAGTGATGTTGATCAAAACGCTTGAATCAGTCTGATTTCAATCAGAATCATTTCTGATGAATAGATAGCTAAACGTGCCTTCCAAATCATCTTTTTTTTTCAGAAAATCATGGAAATCAGCCTGAAATATCGTATCTTAAAACTGAGAAAAGACTTACAAAGTGGCATTCACTTTGCAGACTATCCCCGGGAATCCAAACCCCCGACTCCGGGTCACGCAGTACTCTCAACTTAACACTCCGTCTACTAAATCATTCTTCTTCTTCCTTTCCCAGTCCACGGCTGGACATAGGTCTCCCCGAGATATCGACCCATTTGGTATTGCGGTAGAGACGTCGGCTGCTACACCAAGGGTTCCGGGTTCGATCTCCGGGCAGTACAAACATTTGTGTGCATGAACATATCTGTGGTCTGGGTGTTTTCCATATATCATATATTATGTGATATTGTATTATATAAAATATGTAAGTATGTTTATGCTTCACGGTTAACATGGGGCTAGTTGGGTTGTTTGAATGTCAGTGGTTATAATGTCCCGGTCCGGAATTGTCACTGTACTGTGTCCTTTTTTATTAGCTAAGTAAAGTTTTATTGACTCCATTCCATTTAGAGGTCTTATAAAAATTATGCGATAAATAAGTCGTTTAAACCATTATGAGTATTTTAAAGCTTCCAAGGTAAATTATATCAATTTTGAAACGGAACCCTTATAGATTCCTCAAGTCTGTCTGTCTGTCCGCCTTCCGAATAATACAAACCCTTTTTTCTCCGAAAATATAAGCACTACACTATTCAAACTTTGTCAGTATATGTATTCTGTGAACCGCTATTAGGTTTTGATAAGAAACTTGAAAAAATAATAATATATTTTGGGATTCCCATACATTGAACTGAAACTAAAAAAATTTTTTTCATCGAACCCCCCGTGTGCAGAGCTTAAAAATGATATCGAGGTTTC